>OU342508.1:5000-15000 GCA_910589525.2 Ennomos quercinarius | reverse complement strand
GACTTCGGCAGCTGTGTCTCCATCGAAAATCAAGACAACGTCGTCCGCAAAAGCCTGGCAGTAGTCCCCCCTTTGGTCCAGCCCTTTGAGCAGCGAATCTAACAGTAAATTCCAAAGGATCGGGCCTCCAATTGATCCTTGAACGCACCCTTTATTCGTTCCCTTGGAAACTTCCTCACCGGCATACCTCAACCTCACCATTCGATTTTCCAGGTAACTGTCCAGTAGCCTCCTTAGATTTACGGGACACTGTTCTTCGGCCAGCCGGACCCTGATCGCAGGCCACCATGCATTATCGAAGGCTCCCTCTATGTCTAGTGATACCATTGTAATTATCTTTTTCTGTTTCAGCTTTTCGCGTATATATTGTACCAAGACATAGAGGGAGTCCTCCGTGCTCTTTTGTGGCATGAATCCAAATTGCCGGGAACTTAGCTTCGGCAGCAGGTGCCATTTTACTCTTCCAACGAGCATCTTCTCCAGAATTTTACCCATCACTGGCAATAGTCCGATCGGTCTGTATGACTTTGGCTCCGTATATTTATCTTTCCCCGGCTTCCTTAGAGCTACTACCGTCGCCTCCTTCCAGATGATCGGGAAGTGGTTCAGCTCTAGACATTTATTTGCCAGTGATAGGTAAACCTCCGGATCATGATTTATGGCTCGCTCGCAGATGTCTGCCGTCAAGCCATCCGACCCCGGGGCCTTTTTCGGGTTGAAGCTCTTCACTACGGCTTTTAGCTCCTCTGGAGTAAACGGTGGGTCATGAACTTCACCATGCTCCAACCGGTTTACTTTTTCAGCTTCAGCTCTAATACGCGTGTGACCTTCACTATCATCGTCCTTATTATCCTCCGGGTAAAACGTCTCAACCAATAGTCTGGCTGACTCATTTTGGTCCAGGATCCTTCCATCTTTCACTAGTGGCAGATCTTCCTGTCTTCTCTCTGTTCTCCTGATAACCCGGTAAATCCCTTCCCATAGCCCCTCTCTTTCTTGTTTCCCACAAAATCCCTTCCAGCTCTCAATCTGACCTTTTACCGCTTCTAACTCGTATGTTTCTTTTGCTTGCAGGTACTCTTGGATGACCTTCTCCTTTCGGACTGGCGCTGCACATCGGATCCTACGCTTCTTGGTGAGGACGTCCTGCTGGAGTTTCACGAGCTCTTCCTTCCACCATGCGAAGGTGAGTACAGTGTTATTTTTCTTTTCTGGTATACTTTCATTGCAAGACTCTACTATTGTTTTTACATATTTAACTAATGTTTGCTCTAACCAAATTTTGTTGTCTATTTTAGATATTTCTGTTCTGTTTATTTGTTCGTCCTCTAGCAACTGGGCCATTTTCTCATGAAAAAGACCCCAATTTGCTTTTTTGCTATTATATTTTCGTGTAGTACGCCTTATGTCTATGCCTTTTGCTCTGGTGGTGTTGATTTCAAAAACGATGGTGTTGTGGTGTAATGGTGTTAGGTTAGGTTAGGTTAGGTTAGGTTAGGTTAGGTTAGGTTAGGTTAGGTTAGGTTAGGTTAGGTTAGGTTAGGTTAGGTTAGGTTAGGTTAGGTTAGGTTAGGTTAGGTTAGGTTAGGTTAGGTTAGGTTAGGTTAGGTTAGGTTAGGTTAGGTTAGGTTAGGTTAGGTTAGGTTAGGTTAGGTTAGGTTAGGTTAGGTTAGGTTAGGTTAGGTTAGGTTAGGTTAGGTTAGGTTAGGTTAGGTTAGGTTAGGTTAGGTTAGGTTAGGTTAGGTTAGGTTAGGTTAGGTTAGGTTAGGTTAGGTTAGGTTAGGTTAGGTTAGGTTAGGTTAGGTTAGGTTAGGTTAGGTTAGGTTAGGTTAGGTTAGGTTAGGTTAGGTTAGGTTAGGTTAGGTTAGGTTAGGTTAGGTTAGGTTAGGTTAGGTTAGGTTAGGTTAGGTTAGGTTAGGTTAGGTTAGGTTAGGTTAGGTTAGGTTAGGTTAGGTTAGGTTAGGTTAGGTTAGGTTAGGTTAGGTTAGGTTAGGTTAGGTTAGGTTAGGTTAGGTTAGGTTAGGTTAGGTTAGGTTAGGTTAGGTTAGGTTAGGTTAGGTTAGGTTAGGTTAGGTTAGGTTAGGTTAGGTTAGGTTAGGTTAGGTTAGGTTAGGTTAGGTTAGGTTAGGTTAGGTTAGGTTAGGTTAGGTTAGGTTAGGTTAGGTTAGGTTAGGTTAGGTTAGGTTAGGTTAGGTTAGGTTAGGTTAGGTTAGGTTAGGTTAGGTTAGGTTAGGTTAGGTTAGGTTAGGTTAGGTTAGGTTAGGTTAGGTTAGGTTAGGTTAGGTTAGGTTAGGTTAGGTTAGGTTAGGTTAGGTTAGGTTAGGTTAGGTTAGGTTAGGTTAGGTTAGGTTAGGTTAGGTTAGGTTAGGTTAGGTTAGGTTAGGTTAGGTTAGGTTAGGTTAGGTTAGGTTAGGTTAGGTTAGGTTAGGTTAGGTTAGGTTAGGTTAGGTTAGGTTAGGTTAGGTTAGGTTAGGTTAGGTTAGGTTAGGTTAGGTTAGGTTAGGTTAGGTTAGGTTAGGTTAGGTTAGGTTAGGTTAGGTTAGGTTAGGTTAGGTTAGGTTAGGTTAGGTTAGGTTAGGTTAGGTTAGGTTAGGTTAGGTTAGGTTAGGTTAGGTTAGGTTAGGTTAGGTTAGGTTAGGTTAGGTTAGGTTAGGTTAGGTTAGGTTAGGTTAGGTTAGGTTAGGTTAGGTTAGGTTAGGTTAGGTTAGGTTAGGTTAGGTTAGGTTAGGTTAGGTTAGGTTAGGTTAGGTTAGGTTAGGTTAGGTTAGGTTAGGTTAGGTTAGGTTAGGTTAGGTTAGGTTAGGTTAGGTTAGGTTAGGTTAGGTTAGGTTAGGTTAGGTTAGGTTAGGTTAGGTTAGGTTAGGTTAGGTTAGGTTAGGTTAGGTTAGGTTAGGTTAGGTTAGGTTAGGTTAGGTTAGGTTAGGTTAGGTTAGGTTAGGTTAGGTTAGGTTAGGTTAGGTTAGGTTAGGTTAGGTTAGGTTAGGTTAGGTTAGGTTAGGTTAGGTTAGGTTAGGTTAGGTTAGGTTAGGTTAGGTTAGGTTAGGTTAGGTTAGGTTAGGTTAGGTTAGGTTAGGTTAGGTTAGGTTAGGTTAGGTTAGGTTAGGTTAGGTTAGGTTAGGTTAGGTTAGGTTAGGTTAGGTTAGGTTAGGTTAGGTTAGGTTAGGTTAGGTTAGGTTAGGTTAGGTTAGGTTAGGTTAGGTTAGGTTAGGTTAGGTTAGGTTAGGTTAGGTTAGGTTAGGTTAGGTTAGGTTAGGTTAGGTTAGGTTAGGTTAGGTTAGGTTAGGTTAGGTTAGGTTAGGTTAGGTTAGGTTAGGTTAGGTTAGGTTAGGTTAGGTTAGGTTAGGTTAGGTTAGGTTAGGTTAGGTTAGGTTAGGTTAGGTTAGGTTAGGTTAGGTTAGGTTAGGTTAGGTTAGGTTAGGTTAGGTTAGGTTAGGTTAGGTTAGGTTAGGTTAGGTTAGGTTAGGTTAGGTTAGGTTAGGTTAGGTTAGGTTAGGTTAGGTTAGGTTAGGTTAGGTTAGGTTAGGTTAGGTTAGGTTAGGTTAGGTTAGGTTAGGTTAGGTTAGGTTAGGTTAGGTTAGGTTAGGTTAGGTTAGGTTAGGTTAGGTTAGGTTAGGTTAGGTTAGGTTAGGTTAGGTTAGGTTAGGTTAGGTTAGGTTAGGTTAGGTTAGGTTAGGTTAGGTTAGGTTAGGTTAGGTTAGGTTAGGTTAGGTTAGGTTAGGTTAGGTTAGGTTAGGTTAGGTTAGGTTAGGTTAGGTTAGGTTAGGTTAGGTTAGGTTAGGTTAGGTTAGGTTAGGTTAGGTTAGGTTAGGTTAGGTTAGGTTAGGTTAGGTTAGGTTAGGTTAGGTTAGGTTAGGTTAGGTTAGGTTAGGTTAGGTTAGGTTAGGTTAGGTTAGGTTAGGTTAGGTTAGGTTAGGTTAGGTTAGGTTAGGTTAGGTTAGGTTAGGTTAGGTTAGGTTAGGTTAGGTTAGGTTAGGTTAGGTTAGGTTAGGTTAGGTTAGGTTAGGTTAGGTTAGGTTAGGTTAGGTTAGGTTAGGTTAGGTTAGGTTAGGTTAGGTTAGGTTAGGTTAGGTTAGGTTAGGTTAGGTTAGGTTAGGTTAGGTTAGGTTAGGTTAGGTTAGGTTAGGTTAGGTTAGGTTAGGTTAGGTTAGGTTAGGTTAGGTTAGGTTAGGTTAGGTTAGGTTAGGTTAGGTTAGGTTAGGTTAGGTTAGGTTAGGTTAGGTTAGGTTAGGTTAGGTTAGGTTAGGTTAGGTTAGGTTAGGTTAGGTTAGGTTAGGTTAGGTTAGGTTAGGTTAGGTTAGGTTAGGTTAGGTTAGGTTAGGTTAGGTTAGGTTAGGTTAGGTTAGGTTAGGTTAGGTTAGGTTAGGTTAGGTTAGGTTAGGTTAGGTTAGGTTAGGTTAGGTTAGGTTAGGTTAGGTTAGGTTAGGTTAGGTTAGGTTAGGTTAGGTTAGGTTAGGTTAGGTTAGGTTAGGTTAGGTTAGGTTAGGTTAGGTTAGGTTAGGTTAGGTTAGGTTAGGTTAGGTTAGGTTAGGTTAGGTTAGGTTAGGTTAGGTTAGGTTAGGTTAGGTTAGGTTAGGTTAGGTTAGGTTAGGTTAGGTTAGGTTAGGTTAGGTTAGGTTAGGTTAGGTTAGGTTAGGTTAGGTTAGGTTAGGTTAGGTTAGGTTAGGTTAGGTTAGGTTAGGTTAGGTTAGGTTAGGTTAGGTTAGGTTAGGTTAGGTTAGGTTAGGTTAGGTTAGGTTAGGTTAGGTTAGGTTAGGTTAGGTTAGGTTAGGTTAGGTTAGGTTAGGTTAGGTTAGGTTAGGTTAGGTTAGGTTAGGTTAGGTTAGGTTAGGTTAGGTTAGGTTAGGTTAGGTTAGGTTAGGTTAGGTTAGGTTAGGTTAGGTTAGGTTAGGTTAGGTTAGGTTAGGTTAGGTTAGGTTAGGTTAGGTTAGGTTAGGTTAGGTTAGGTTAGGTTAGGTTAGGTTAGGTTAGGTTAGGTTAGGTTAGGTTAGGTTAGGTTAGGTTAGGTTAGGTTAGGTTAGGTTAGGTTAGGTTAGGTTAGGTTAGGTTAGGTTAGGTTAGGTTAGGTTAGGTTAGGTTAGGTTAGGTTAGGTTAGGTTAGGTTAGGTTAGGTTAGGTTAGGTTAGGTTAGGTTAGGTTAGGTTAGGTTAGGTTAGGTTAGGTTAGGTTAGGTTAGGTTAGGTTAGGTTAGGTTAGGTTAGGTTAGGTTAGGTTAGGTTAGGTTAGGTTAGGTTAGGTTAGGTTAGGTTAGGTTAGGTTAGGTTAGGTTAGGTTAGGTTAGGTTAGGTTAGGTTAGGTTAGGTTAGGTTAGGTTAGGTTAGGTTAGGTTAGGTTAGGTTAGGTTAGGTTAGGTTAGGTTAGGTTAGGTTAGGTTAGGTTAGGTTAGGTTAGGTTAGGTTAGGTTAGGTTAGGTTAGGTTAGGTTAGGTTAGGTTAGGTTAGGTTAGGTTAGGTTAGGTTAGGTTAGGTTAGGTTAGGTTAGGTTAGGTTAGGTTAGGTTAGGTTAGGTTAGGTTAGGTTAGGTTAGGTTAGGTTAGGTTAGGTTAGGTTAGGTTAGGTTAGGTTAGGTTAGGTTAGGTTAGGTTAGGTTAGGTTAGGTTAGGTTAGGTTAGGTTATGTTAGGTTAGGTTAGGTTAGGTTAGGTTAGGTTAGGTTAGGTTAGGTTAGGTTAGGTTAGGTTAGGTTAGGTTAGGTTAGGTTAGGTTAGGTTAGGTTAGGTTAGGTTAGGTTAGGTTAGGTTAGGTTAGGTTAGGTTAGGTTAGGTTAGGTTAGGTTAGGTTAGGTTAGGTTAGGTTAGGTTAGGTTAGGTTAGGTTAGGTTAGGTTAGGTTAGGTTAGGTTAGGTTAGGTTAGGTTAGGTTAGGTTAGGTTAGGTTAGGTTAGGTTAGGTTAGGTTAGGTTAGGTTAGGTTAGGTTAGGTTAGGTTAGGTTAGGTTAGGTTAGGTTAGGTTAGGTTAGGTTAGGTTAGGTTAGGTTAGGTTAGGTTAGGTTAGGTTAGGTTAGGTTAGGTTAGGTTAGGTTAGGTTAGGTTAGGTTAGGTTAGGTTAGGTTAGGTTAGGTTAGGTTAGGTTAGGTTAGGTTAGGTTAGGTTAGGTTAGGTTAGGTTAGGTTAGGTTAGGTTAGGTTAGGTTAGGTTAGGTTAGGTTAGGTTAGGTTAGGTTAGGTTAGGTTAGGTTAGGTTAGGTTAGGTTAGGTTAGGTTAGGTTAGGTTAGGTTAGGTTAGGTTAGGTTAGGTTAGGTTAGGTTAGGTTAGGTTAGGTTAGGTTAGGTTAGGTTAGGTTAGGTTAGGTTAGGTTAGGTTAGGTTAGGTTAGGTTAGGTTAGGTTAGGTTAGGTTAGGTTAGGTTAGGTTAGGTTAGGTTAGGTTAGGTTAGGTTAGGTTAGGTTAGGTTAGGTTAGGTTAGGTTAGGTTAGGTTAGGTTAGGTTAGGTTAGGTTAGGTTAGGTTAGGTTAGGTTAGGTTAGGTTAGGTTAGGTTAGGTTAGGTTAGGTTAGGTTAGGTTAGGTTAGGTTAGGTTAGGTTAGGTTAGGTTAGGTTAGGTTAGGTTAGGTTAGGTTAGGTTAGGTTAGGTTAGGTTAGGTTAGGTTAGGTTAGGTTAGGTTAGGTTAGGTTAGGTTAGGTTAGGTTAGGTTAGGTTAGGTTAGGTTAGGTTAGGTTAGGTTAGGTTAGGTTAGGTTAGGTTAGGTTAGGTTAGGTTAGGTTAGGTTAGGTTAGGTTAGGTTAGGTTAGGTTAGGTTAGGTTAGGTTAGGTTAGGTTAGGTTAGGTTAGGTTAGGTTAGGTTAGGTTAGGTTAGGTTAGGTTAGGTTAGGTTAGGTTAGGTTAGGTTAGGTTAGGTTAGGTTAGGTTAGGTTAGGTTAGGTTAGGTTAGGTTAGGTTAGGTTAGGTTAGGTTAGGTTAGGTTAGGTTAGGTTAGGTTAGGTTAGGTTAGGTTAGGTTAGGTTAGGTTAGGTTAGGTTAGGTTAGGTTAGGTTAGGTTAGGTTAGGTTAGGTTAGGTTAGGTTAGGTTAGGTTAGGTTAGGTTAGGTTAGGTTAGGTTAGGTTAGGTTAGGTTAGGTTAGGTTAGGTTAGGTTAGGTTAGGTTAGGTTAGGTTAGGTTAGGTTAGGTTAGGTTAGGTTAGGTTAGGTTAGGTTAGGTTAGGTTAGGTTAGGTTAGGTTAGGTTAGGTTAGGTTAGGTTAGGTTAGGTTAGGTTAGGTTAGGTTAGGTTAGGTTAGGTTAGGTTAGGTTAGGTTAGGTTAGGTTAGGTTAGGTTAGGTTAGGTTAGGTTAGGTTAGGTTAGGTTAGGTTAGGTTAGGTTAGGTTAGGTTAGGTTAGGTTAGGTTAGGTTAGGTTAGGTTAGGTTAGGTTAGGTTAGGTTAGGTTAGGTTAGGTTAGGTTAGGTTAGGTTAGGTTAGGTTAGGTTAGGTTAGGTTAGGTTAGGTTAGGTTAGGTTAGGTTAGGTTAGGTTAGGTTAGGTTAGGTTAGGTTAGGTTAGGTTAGGTTAGGTTAGGTTAGGTTAGGTTAGGTTAGGTTAGGTTAGGTTAGGTTAGGTTAGGTTAGGTTAGGTTAGGTTAGGTTAGGTTAGGTTAGGTTAGGTTAGGTTAGGTTAGGTTAGGTTAGGTTAGGTTAGGTTAGGTTAGGTTAGGTTAGGTTAGGTTAGGTTAGGTTAGGTTAGGTTAGGTTAGGTTAGGTTAGGTTAGGTTAGGTTAGGTTAGGTTAGGTTAGGTTAGGTTAGGTTAGGTTAGGTTAGGTTAGGTTAGGTTAGGTTAGGTTAGGTTAGGTTAGGTTAGGTTAGGTTAGGTTAGGTTAGGTTAGGTTAGGTTAGGTTAGGTTAGGTTAGGTTAGGTTAGGTTAGGTTAGGTTAGGTTAGGTTAGGTTAGGTTAGGTTAGGTTAGGTTAGGTTAGGTTAGGTTAGGTTAGGTTAGGTTAGGTTAGGTTAGGTTAGGTTAGGTTAGGTTAGGTTAGGTTAGGTTAGGTTAGGTTAGGTTAGGTTAGGTTAGGTTAGGTTAGGTTAGGTTAGGTTAGGTTAGGTTAGGTTAGGTTAGGTTAGGTTAGGTTAGGTTAGGTTAGGTTAGGTTAGGTTAGGTTAGGTTAGGTTAGGTTAGGTTAGGTTAGGTTAGGTTAGGTTAGGTTAGGTTAGGTTAGGTTAGGTTAGGTTAGGTTAGGTTAGGTTAGGTTAGGTTAGGTTAGGTTAGGTTAGGTTAGGTTAGGTTAGGTTAGGTTAGGTTAGGTTAGGTTAGGTTAGGTTAGGTTAGGTTAGGTTAGGTTAGGTTAGGTTAGGTTAGGTTAGGTTAGGTTAGGTTAGGTTAGGTTAGGTTAGGTTAGGTTAGGTTAGGTTAGGTTAGGTTAGGTTAGGTTAGGTTAGGTTAGGTTAGGTTAGGTTAGGTTAGGTTAGGTTAGGTTAGGTTAGGTTAGGTTAGGTTAGGTTAGGTTAGGTTAGGTTAGGTTAGGTTAGGTTAGGTTAGGTTAGGTTAGGTTAGGTTAGGTTAGGTTAGGTTAGGTTAGGTTAGGTTAGGTTAGGTTAGGTTAGGTTAGGTTAGGTTAGGTTAGGTTAGGTTAGGTTAGGTTAGGTTAGGTTAGGTTAGGTTAGGTTAGGTTAGGTTAGGTTAGGTTAGGTTAGGTTAGGTTAGGTTAGGTTAGGTTAGGTTAGGTTAGGTTAGGTTAGGTTAGGTTAGGTTAGGTTAGGTTAGGTTAGGTTAGGTTAGGTTAGGTTAGGTTAGGTTAGGTTAGGTTAGGTTAGGTTAGGTTAGGTTAGGTTAGGTTAGGTTAGGTTAGGTTAGGTTAGGTTAGGTTAGGTTAGGTTAGGTTAGGTTAGGTTAGGTTAGGTTAGGTTAGGTTAGGTTAGGTTAGGTTAGGTTAGGTTAGGTTAGGTTAGGTTAGGTTAGGTTAGGTTAGGTTAGGTTAGGTTAGGTTAGGTTAGGTTAGGTTAGGTTAGGTTAGGTTAGGTTAGGTTAGGTTAGGTTAGGTTAGGTTAGGTTAGGTTAGGTTAGGTTAGGTTAGGTTAGGTTAGGTTAGGTTAGGTTAGGTTAGGTTAGGTTAGGTTAGGTTAGGTTAGGTTAGGTTAGGTTAGGTTAGGTTAGGTTAGGTTAGGTTAGGTTAGGTTAGGTTAGGTTAGGTTAGGTTAGGTTAGGTTAGGTTAGGTTAGGTTAGGTTAGGTTAGGTTAGAGGTTAGGTTAGGTTAGGTTAGGTTAGGTTAGGTTAGGTTAGGTTAGGTTAGGTTAGGTTAGGTTAGGTTAGGTTAGGTTAGGTTAGGTTAGGTTAGGTTAGGTTAGGTTAGGTTAGGTTAGGTTAGGTTAGGTTAGGTTAGGTTAGGTTAGGTTAGGTTAGGTTAGGTTAGGTTAGGTTAGGTTAGGTTAGGTTAGGTTAGGTTAGGTTAGGTTAGGTTAGGTTAGGTTAGGTTAGGTTAGGTTAGGTTAGGTTAGGTTAGGTTAGGTTAGGTTAGGTTAGGTTAGGTTAGGTTAGGTTAGGTTAGGTTAGGTTAGGTTAGGTTAGGTTAGGTTAGGTTAGGTTAGGTTAGGTTAGGTTAGGTTAGGTTAGGTTAGGTTAGGTTAGGTTAGGTTAGGTTAGGTTAGGTTAGGTTAGGTTAGGTTAGGTTAGGTTAGGTTAGTTAGGTTAGGTTAGGTTAGGTTAGGTTAGGTTAGGTTAGGTTAGGTTAGGTTAGGTTAGGTTAGGTTAGGTTAGGTTAGGTTAGGTTAGGTTAGGTTAGGTTAGGTTAGGTTAGGTTAGGTTAGGTTAGGTTAGGTTAGGTTAGGTTAGGTTAGGTTAGGTTAGGTTAGGTTAGGTTAGGTTAGGTTAGGTTAGGTTAGGTTAGGTTAGGTTAGGTTAGGTTAGTTAGGTTAGGTTAGGTTAGGTTAGGTTAGGTTAGGTTAGGTTAGGTTAGGTTAGGTTAGGTTAGGTTAGGTTAGGTTAGGTTAGGTTAGGTTAGGTTAGGTTAGGTTAGGTTAGGTTAGGTTAGGTTAGGTTAGGTTAGGTTAGGTTAGGTTAGGTTAGGTTAGGTTAGGTTAGGTTAGGTTAGGTTAGGTTAGGT